>JARFJB010001383.1:1987500-2032500 GCA_036346205.1 Vesta saturnalis | reverse complement strand
ACGGTAGTTATAACCTTAATTTATTTATCTAGTTGTACAGATTTAATTACAGTTAGTGCAAACAACATACCTTTTTTGAATATATTAAGTGTTTGGATACCGAGGACCTGTGTATATACTACAATTTTAACGAGAGGATGGTGATTAAAGATATTTCAAAGGTAAGCAACAAGTTTTAATATTCGTTTAGAAAAACAATATTCTGATTACTGTGTCGTGTAATTAACTTTAAATAATTTTTTGCATTGCGTATTGAGATTTAAAATGACAGTGAAATTTAATTATTAGATTACAACCTCAATGTATAAATAAATTTTCGTATAGGTAAAAGATCACAATCTGTAGATAGGAATTAAAAGAAATACAATTATGCAATCTCATTTGATAAAATAAAAATGGGTCCTGATACATATTAATAAACACGGCTTAAATAAAAATCTTTTTCAATCAGAACACGTGCAATTGACTAACCTTCAGGGGTTGTACTGCTGTTTATATTACCAAAAGGACCTTAATTAAGGTTGAAAAAGGTCCCCCGAAGAGAAGCCGTCACACAACCCCAGCTCCCAAATCCAAGACCAACGCCTGGACCAACCCCAATTCCAAGTCCAAGACCAACCCTAAGCCGAAGACCAACCCCAAGACCAAACCCTAAATACACCCCTCACGTGAGCAAGTACAAAAAAGGCATGACTGTCAAAATGGCTCTTAGTACAACAAAAAGGGTTGAAAATTTCATCAAGGGCTGAAAAAAGCTTCCGAAAAGAAACCATAAAATAAGGCCGACAAAAAAATTGCTGTCAAAACGACCATAATTAGGGTTGAAAATGCCATCAAGGGGTTGAAAAAGGCCTCCGAAAAGAAACCATAAAAATAAGGGTAAAAAATACGGTCTCCCGCGTGGCCGGCCTTGTGACGTCAAAATCCAAGATGGCGGCCAAGGTGCCGGGGTCCTACTTAAGTGCGACTTAGACGGTTAGATTTCTGGTTATTTACTTTCATGTATACGTACAGTCAAGAAAAGAACGGCGCAGCAAGTTTCATCACGAAAGCAAATCTTTACATTGCATCACCTCCCAAAAAGCGCTGTGGATTTCCAGAATAGGTTAAATTAAATGGATACCTACATATTGATGTTCTGGTTACCTAGTGACTTTGGGTCCGATGATCTAAGTTTGCATCATGTTTAATATCCAAGAAAAGGAAGAGAAAAATGCAGAAGGTAAATTTTATCACGCAACCAAGTCTTCGCATTGGATTACTTATGAAATTACACTCTGGGTCAGGTACAGCGGTTCCTGCTAACTTAGCGGTTCATTGCAACTGGCGTTTTATGAATCGTCTCACCATTTTTTTTTTACATAATAGCGTATTTTTTTCTTTTCCCATTGGCTAATTAAATAACAGTCTCAATAAAATTAGAGGGTAGAGGTGGTGTTCTTTTCCAAAGGAGAGTTGACCCTAGATAGCAAATGGGGACACACGTACCTCAGTGGTCCGACGGAAACTGATAACCCTTTTACAAATCTGACGAAAAGAATTTACCTCAAATTTACTTTGACGTATAGTCGATATTATTTTGTAAACATTAAATCGTCTTTCGTAAATTTACGGATCCTTGCAAACTATTTCATGCTGTATGAGGTTAAGTGAGATTCCCATCAAGAAGTTTTTGTGTTCATTTGATTAGTTTCCAAGAAATACTTTAGGGAATGTTATCTTTTAAAATAAACACGCCATTCCTCAGTTTTACCGTTATTTTGGAGGAAAACAAAAAACGTTAGATGGCAATTCAAGTAGCGATTCCACTGCTATTTTATTTTATTGTGTATTTTAAAATTTTGTGCATTTAAAAAATGATTGCCTGTACGCACGTTTAATAAGTTGTGTAATCAACAATGTTTGCATATTTATAGTGTCTAGAGCCAAGCCATGCCTCTTTACAGAAGGTAGCCTAATTTATTATTTTCTAATCAACCATTATATTAACGATTAGCATTTAAATTGATCAAATAATCAATTTTATCCCCTCTACCGTCGATACGAAAAGTGTTGAGAACCTTTCTACGTCAGAATCCTCACCTATCGCACTGCTTACATAATAACCAATCTCAGACCTGACGCCATTATGAGAAGCCATACTCGCGCTCGAAAAATTCTACATAACCCCAATACGCGCTTACAGCAGCGCAGTTTGTTTTTGTGGAAATCCTATCAAAAATTTTTTTTTATTATTATTTTATTTTGAGATCTAATTTCATGACCGCAAGTAATTAATTGTATTCTTATTGCATTTTAGTCAGTGTTTGACTTGCCGAACCAGTGACATAGGGTTTCAATAATATCCTTATAGTTTAACAGCACACTCAGCCGATCTGTCTTGAGAAATAAGCTCATCGAAAAGGTAAGCAGTCGTGACTTATTTTTAAGTTGCCTACTTGTTGAGTATTTTGTACTGTACCGTTATATAGGTACTTACTTATCAATAACGCAAAACTAAATTTAACGTCTTCACCCATTCCCACTGAGATAACCGCAAATCAGATTACCCATTACGCCAATCCTACTGACCATTTCACCTGTAGCAAGCTTAGCTACCGTTACTGGGGGTAACTTTGTACCACTGTTTCATGTTTTTCTGTAAATCTGGTGTCTTAGACAGTTTTAACACATACCAACAATCTTAGGAAATGTTTTATATCATAAACAATAGATACACCTACACTTTAAACCAATACAGATCTTTTTATAATATATTTTTTTTTATGAATTTAAAAAGAACTGGGCCAAAGTTATCCGTAATTGGGGAAACATTGTCCCGTTCATGAGCCTTGAAACTGAATGAAAATGAGGAAATAATGAAACAAACATTACTTTTTGCAAAATACATCTGAATTATAGTTTGTTAGTTATTTAAAAACATTAAAAATAGGCACTAGTGCTAAGAACGCTTTTTAAAATGTACAAAAATTGACCAACTCTGGAATGGAAAATTGGTTACTTTTTGAGGCGATTATCGGAGGATTTATTTTCCCACAAATATCACTCCATGCATAAGTCATAGTATCAGTCTTTTCAGGTCAATGCCAATACTTCGCCCGTTTTTCCATGCACTCAACAGTTGGTCCATTATCACCCAGACTAACAATTTTACCGGGATATTCATGTCCATTGTATTTTACAATAACAAAATTGTCAACGGTAAATTCTTCAGGTTTGAGTTCTTGAGATTGGACAGCTTTTATTGGTTGAGCAATCTTGTTAGATTTCTCATTAGCTATTTCCTCCTGGTCAGAAAACGTCTTACTAACTCCATCCGACTCAAGGACCAATTCACATTCATCTTCTTCGGAAGAAGAGGAAAATGCCTGCTTTATTTTCTTGTTAGGAACTTGTACTCTTGCACTTGGATTTTTTTCTTTTTTCTTCTAGGGCCCTCTGTAGTTACATACTCAGCTCTTCTCTAGCTCATTAATTCCAAGAATGAATCACCTATGACGTCTCTATTCACTGGTTGGTTCTCTGGTAGCAGCTCCAAAAGTTTTTCCTTATTATAAGGGAAAATTCCACATTTTTCAAAGTCACTTTTCAGGTTTTGTTCTTGGTGTTTTTTTAAACGTACCATGAGCTCTTTCAGCAAAGTCGGGAAGATGTCTTTTGGTATAGTAGTAAACTTTGGCCCAGATTTAGACTCTTTCCACTTTGTAAGAATCATACACGAAACCTTTTTCATGGGCGAAAGAAAGGCTACGTCGAGAGACTGAGTGAGATGAGCAGAATTTGGGGACAAACAGACAAATCTCACATTTTGTTGCTCACATAGGGGAAGCACATTTAAACTAACATCTCCTGTGAGCACCTTGGGCCCACTTTGGTTTCGAACTGCATGTAAGAAAAGAGACTGGAACCAATCTTCAAAACAAATGGTGTCAAACCATCCATTTTTGCAACGATTATATTGAGCACCTTTTGGATCATTTGTGGTTCAGGTAGATCACATGTTTTCAGCTCTATATACAGCATATGGAGCTAAGATTGTGCCTTCTGCGTTGTCACAAAACATAAGGGATGTTGAGCTTTTGCTGCGGTTGCAAATTTTTTCAACATATTTTGCGCCTCTCTTACATATTACACTACACGATTGCTATTCGGATCGTCCGACAAATTCGTCTTATAGTAGTTCCAGATACTTGTGGAAGGAATGTCTTTCAAAACCTCCTTCAGGTTGTCCACATAAGATTCGATATCTTTAAATCTGACATCTGTTCTAACTTTTTTAATATTTTGGCTCAAAGGAAGTGATAAATTCTGCCTTCTTTTTAAAAAGGCCTTGGTCCATTCGTAACCAGGAAGGTTATCTTTAGAACGATCAATACGTACGCCTTTCTTATCTAAGTATTTTTACTGCTAATCAGAAATAAAATTCTACTACCGCTCTTCTGAAAATATCCTAGATCGCCCTACATTTTTGGTGTTTTGGCCTTTAAGCTTATTCTTAATGGTGGATGTGGATTCGTCATACCTTCTTCCCGCTGCTCTTTGAGTGAATTCACCTGATCTTACAGTCTGTAGACATTCATCTAATATATCCGGAGTGTAGTTAGCATAATTTCGGTTGTCCAGAAGTTTAATCCGGTGCCTTGGCATTTTTCCTAAACAAAACCAAAGTTATTACATTCAAAACATAAAATAGCATTTATTAACTTATTCCAAATGTTTTTATGTGTTTAGTTTTATATTTAAATTCATATTTTAATTTCATCAATTGCAAAAAACATAATATTGGTGGTTGGGAAAACTTTGACCCAACCACATGTTGGGTCAACGTTACCCCTAACCTTGGGACTAAGTTTCACTAAACATCAAAATAGTGTTTGCCTGAAAATCACTGAAGATAAAGAGTTATCACGTTAAAAAACGTTTAAACTAACAAGAGTAAAAGAAAATCCATTTACCAGCTTGTTGATAGATGGGATTAAGCATCTGTACTTAAACGCTGGAGGAGTAAACATCGCCTGTTTTTTTACCAAGTAACGGCAGCACTGCAGTAGTGGTGAAAAATTAAACCACAACATGCTGACCATAAAGGTGAAGCCGGTGCTGCTACCTACCTAATAGTGTAAGAACCAAGTCAAGATGATAATTATAGTAGCTATTTACAGGACATTGAATCTTTTTTCATTGTTGGGTCAAAGTTACCCTCAAAAGGACGAAAGTTACCTCCGATGACGATACTGAGGATGTGAATTTTATCAAACTTTTGAATACAAGTAACTTATGTACTGGATATGTGCAAATAGCATTAAAACGTACTTCCGTACCATTAAACGGTTAGATAAGTCACACTTGTTTACTGAGTACGATGAGCTTATAATTGAATGGTCTATCCAAAAATACCTTAATCTAAACATGAACGTAGTGACAGACAATTAATTTATTTACAAAAAAAATTAAAGAAATTATTTCAATTCAAAATATAAAAAAACATCAGTTATAATCTTCCAGATCGTGCATTTAGAGAGACGACCTACTTTTTTGTAACGTAAGACTTAAAAGGCGGCTAAGGAGAGCTCTGCAATTCATATTGCTAAAATGTCCATAAAATGGCCATTTTTGACGTAATAAAGAAAAAAAAACTATGCGTAGGACAAATTCTATGTCGTATAGTGAGCAATTCATGTAAACATTTTGGTTTCAAATTCAATATTTAAGTTACAATCTTGGTCGAAAGTTCCTAAGGAGAGCTACTACTTTTACCAAACTTTCGACCAAGATTGTAACCTAAATATTTAATTTGAAACCAGAAAGTTTACATTAATTCATCACTGTACTACATAGAATTTGTCCTACGCATAGTTTTTTTTCTTTGTTAGATGATTACGTCCAAACTGGCCATTTTAGCAATATGAATTACAGAGTTCTCCCTAACCGCCTTAAGGAACGAGCGAGAGAGTTTCGACTCTCATTTACACCTTCTAGACGTCTTGTAATAAGAATTTACACTAGATATTGGAAATAATATTACTTATTTGTAATTAATATATGATTGTTCCTAAAGATCTAAGTGGAGGTCTACATGTTGGAAGTAAAGATTGACACCAGAGAACTGTTCTCACCAGTAAATGCTTCTAAAGGTTGGCGTTAATTAAAAGAACGGTGAATACACTCACAAAGAGACAAATTGAGTTATTGTGTTAAAAAGTGTAGAAAGACATGCAGTTTTTCAGTCGGAACCCAGAACCAGAGACATACAGCCCATCTAAACAGCCGTAAAATTGTATGGTTGCACTTTAATGAATTTAAGTTAAAAACACACCTCGTGATTAATTTAAAGAAGTACCCCGTGATATTGATATACATCAACGTGACATTCATTCCTTTGGAATGAACAACATAAATTATCACGAGTAAGAACACAACTTTACAGTTTCACACATTCTACTTTCCCGATGGCATATGTTTACTTATAGTTATAACACATATAATAGGGCTTTAGGCTCAGAAATTAAAGATTGGACGTAAGCTCTTTTTGATACAAAAAATTGGTAGCTATATTGATTTTTCACACTGACCTACAGTAAAAGGTATATCATGTATTATTATATCACAAAGCTAAATGAAATTCTACTTTAAATAATACTTACAAAGCACAAACTAGTTACAACAATTGGAAGTAAGAATCAAAATTTAAGCACTCTTCAGGTAAACAGGAGCCATTAGTTAATTAGTACAACGGAACAGTCTGGGGCTGCGGCAGCGCGACCTCTTGTATCTCTGGACTGTCACGTGTGGTTGAACTTGACTTAGAATTTTTTTAATATTAATATATTTAGAGATCGTAATTAGGATTTTGAAAAAATGTAGCTTTTCATGAATATTATTTTATTATAGTTTCGTTAAAAGGAAATGGATTTATTCTTGAGAATTAATTATTGCTGTAAAAGATTGTAAGAAACGTAATTATATTACGCGTTTTCGTCGGGGGATTTCCTTGTAAGAGTTGCCATCATCTAAGCTTATCGTGTCTGATAGTGTAAATGCTGCTGTTCTACGTACTTAGTTTACAAGTAAAATTGTTGATGTAAGAGTTATTGAAGATTTAGTTCAGCTATTTGGGTTGTGTGATTGAGAAAAAGATGTTTTTGTGTCGATTCTAGGTATTCAGGGGTTAGGTGGCTCACGTGTAGCTTGGAGTATATTTTTCTCATGAGAAATGCCCAGTTCGCGTTCTGGTATGTTATTGGTAGTAGTTAGAGATGACGTGGTGAAGTGAGGTAAAGTGTTTTGTGTTGGTATTTTCTGTCAGTTAGTAAAAGTCAGTTCTCAAAACTGTTTGTGAAAGCTTGGGTTTTAGTATGTAGTAGACAATGCGCGTAGAACACCTACTAGTTACCGGGTGGTTATCTGAAAATATTGCAAGAAAGGTATCCTTTCACTGCTTGTGGATCTATAGCTAGAATTCAATCAATCAGGGTAAATTCTTGTGTTAGTGTATCGTCAATTAGTGTTAACGTTCTCGTGTCTACCGAGAAGGGAACTGTTTTATTTTTAGTGTTCCTCGATCGTTTGGATTAGTGCACGATTGTAGCGGATTTAAATATTTATAGATATTGTATTTTGCTTTTGGAAGATCTCCCGCTGAACTGTTGTTAATCATCATAGTACAACAACAGCTGTTTAAAAACACACAATAAATTGCTTGTGTATAAAATTTGCGTATATAATGAAGAACGACGTATAATTTAGTAGCCGTTTTGTGTTACTAAAACTAGGTAACGTAGTTAATAAAAGGATACCTGGACTAGATTTAAATATTTCGCTGTTCGTTTGTGGTTGTAAATTAAAAGAGTTAGTTATTTTACTTGACGACACAGACTTTTCGTGCACTGCGGAGGTTTGTGTATAGAGAAAAAATTGAAGATTCAAATGGCTATTGTTCCCAACATTTAAAAGGATCATTTGTATGTGAGCAAATTCATTTTTGCATCCCGTCGTTGTGATTTGGGAAAGAAAAGGTAGACCCAAAGTCTGTGCAAACTTTTTGTTTTGTTTTACTCAATTGTGTATTTGTATTTACGTAAACAGAAAGCCCTGCTGTTGCGCACGTTCAAATGAACGTCTCAGACTTGTTGATGCAAATACAGAAGGGCATTCACCCGGTCTTTTGTTTTTTTTTAATTGTCGTTCCTTTATATTTGCGTTTCAAAATTTGTAGAATGTATGTTTTTTATATTCAATGTTACGATGTTGGAGGTAATTAAAAATTAAGGTATGAAAGTATTTAACTTTAGGTTTTGAACTTGCAAGTTTCAAACAATTTTTAGTATTAAAATTTAAGTCAGAAAGATCATTGTGAAATATATTAAAATTACCAATTTCCAATTGACATTTTTTCTTTTTTTTGGAGGTTTGACAAAACAATTTTATGGACTATTATTAAATTTAATATAAGATCATTTGAATATTAAAATTCATTTTGCATTGTCGTTTGATTGGAAGAAACATAGACCCAAACGCAAACTTTTTTACTCAAGGATTCTGTATTTCACGTACACACACACACACACACACACATGCGCACACACAACTAACCACCCACCCACAGTCGAATTGATTTACTTATGTTTTTTTTTGCCAAGCCCTTGATTACTCTCAGATTCGAGCTCGGTACGTTTCACTTCAAGTCTAACACCTTTATCTCTGACGCTGAGTAATCCAATATTACTTTTAGATTGCCTGAGTGGGACTCAACCCACAACCTCTACTTATCTAGAGTAGGGCTCTTAACCATCAGAACTATCGAGGGAACTAGTTCTCTGATTCAATCCTAAACTGTATGTACCTTATAAGTTTTAAATATATAATTTATATATAAAGCACACAACAAACACACCCAGACACACACAGCGCACACAACTAACCACCCACCCACAGTCGAATTGATTTACTTATGTTTTTTTTTGCCAAGCCCTTGATTACTCTCAGATTCGAGCTCGGTACGTTTCACTTACAAGTCTAACACCTTTATCTCTGAGCCGCTGAGTAATCCAATATATACTTTTTAGATTGCCTCGAGTGGGACTCGAACCCACAACCTCTACTTATCTAGAGTAGGGCTCTTAACCATCAGAACTATCGAGGGAATAGTTCCACTCGATTCAATCCTAAACTGTATGTACCTTATAAGTTTTAAATATATAATTTATATATATATATATATATATATATATATATATATATATATAAATTGTATTTTCTCTTTAATTTATATTAATTACATGCTTAAAAACAAATTTTCGATATTGCAGTCTTGTGGGTCTGTATGAAACTTGGAAAGGCACGTGCCATTTAAACCCTATAAGAATGGTTGGTTTTGGTTTGGCCGGTAAATGTCTGCTGACGTTTTAAAGAGGGACGTGAGACTCCATAAGAGGATGGGTGGTAGGTTAGAGAGGTCCTGCGCGTGGGTTTATTTCTTAAAGAGGGCATAACCGTCTGTGCCAAATTATGTGGTAATAGTTAGGAGTGCGTCAAGCGCCTGCTTGACGCTAGAACCCTTCTTTGGGGATATAATTAATACACGCATTAAAAAACGTGCGTGAAAGCGAAACATTTAAGAATTAATTAAAAGAACACACCCTCATTAACCAGCATACCTTATATTAAAAACAACTAGGAAATCTATAAGTATGAATAGTTTTAGATATTGTTGAGTAGTGAACGGTTGATTACGCTCTAAAGGTGCCCTTGCTAATATTGTAAATTTTGATTAGGCCATAAAGGCAATCAATTCCAACCGCTACCTTTTTTTTGTGCTTATTAAAAGAATAGAATAAGCTAGTAGAGAAAACAGGTAAGAGAAGATAATGATTTTTAGTGTGTTGCTTAATTGAGGTAATAATTATATAATTAATAATAAAAATTTGTTTTAATAGAGTTAACTAGTCAACTTATTCTTTTATTTGAGCTACAATGGTCCTTACTTAACAATTTTTCTGTGAGACTTGAAGTAACAGAGTCAATTTATATATTAATAATGCTTTATTGGATCTCTGTTTTTTTTTTGTGTAAAGTTACACAAATTAGTTTTTTATAGCTATATTTGTGTTGGCCTGATAATTGAGTTTTTCTAGACAAGCCGATTACAAAATTTAATTGTTTTGTTTCGTTGATTTGATCAGACAAATAATATTGACCTTAGTTACAGTGACTGTTTATTTGATTACTGATCATTACTTACATATTTATGAGAATAAAAGTGACAATTTGAATAAAGATAAATTATACTTGCAGACGTTTGAGATATTGATATTAAAATCCAAACCACTAGTGGAATGGAGCATAACTTCTAGATTACGCACAGATTGTAACGCTTGTCTTAGTTTTGAGACAAAAGCTAGTGATTTCGTTATTAAAAATTAATATAAAATTTTAATCGAGTAACAAATGGCTTTTATTTAGTCTGTGCCTGTAACAGATACATCTAAGAATAATTGTGACTCGTTCACCTAGAATAGTCTGGTACTTCTCCCGAATCTCCAAGTACGCCAATCCCTAATCAATTATTAATCATGATGATAATTAAAAAAAGGCTTTGCGACTGGTCTACAAAGTAAAGGAAACATAAGAACAATGAGAAAAACGAGATTTCTAACCAAACATATTTTCAAAAAATCCAGCTATACAAACAAGTATATTGCTTATTTTAAGTTCAAATATAAAAGTATTAACAACATAATTAAAAAATTACTACATTGTAACATATGTTGGAGTAGTCATTACTCCGCAATTATTATTTTTAGCGGACATCAACACATATCCATCATTACCCCAATAATTAGACCAACTATTTTTAACCAACCAATAATCTTCACCATTAATTGTTCCGAATCCAACAGCTAAGACAGCATGATCCAATTCATCTATTTTATTTTTGCTAAAATTTTAAGATTAATTTTAAAACTATAAAGCCATTAAGATTTACCAATCTGGCTCATAATAAATGCCGTTAGAATAAAAACTGAAAGTTCGATGTCCTGCATCAATTGCTACACTTATAGGTCCCTGGCTTACGATTGCTTGACGAAGCGCTGTTAAGCTACCAGATGTAACATTAACAAAACCAGTTATCTTAGCTGTCAACGTAACATTGTTTACGTGACAATATCCGTCCTAAAAAGTTTAATGTACACTTGCATAAAACGTAGATGTCAAAGTACTTGTCCTAAATAAGGTCCATAGTCATCCTCGGTTGGAACACCTCCATGGCGCATCATCCAATTGTACGCACGGAAATCTTCGCCACCATCACAGCCGTTGTTACCATACCTGTAAACAACAAAAATAATGATACAATAACAAGCATAGGGCAAAACTAACCCCCATGAACAATCAATCAACGCCTGTTGAGAAAGGCGTACTAGCTTATGACCATTGTGCAAAAGAATGCACCTTCAACCGCCCCTATTGTACCAAATGACCAACAGCTACCACACACAGATTGATCTAAAAATCACGTTCCATTATCTGAGATATTTACACTAACCTTACCTTTAACAGGAGTTACAGCACCATAAATTCGCCAATCAAATTCAGCGGGTAGCTTGGTGCGTTCTACATATTGAAATGGAAAAAGTTGACCACCATTGTAACCTCCAGAATATTTTCTACCTCTCAACGCTTTTAATTCTAATTCAGTTCTATCTGCTAAGTGATTCACACCCAATGTAAATCCTTTATGTTGCCTATTAAGCGAATGAATAAATCTTAAATTTTGCCTAAAAATATTTTTACGCTGTTCCTCATCTAATACGTGCTCATATTTCTTTTGGTGTTTATTTCTGAACTTCTCAAATTCAAAATCAACATGACTAGTTGTAGCCGGGTGAATAAATTCTTTCATAGGGTTAAAAGTGTATATATGTCGGTCACCTGGCCCAGGAAATGCACTACAGGGTAAACCTAACAATTGTTAATGTAGTTGTCTGTAATAATTATAGTTTTTACCTTCATCTACATGGAAAACAGCCGGATCTATAGCCTCAGTGCTGTAATCTTCATACCGAAGGTAGTAGTGATCGTAATGGCTTCCAAGTAAGGAATTAAACCCTTTCATTTCATACCTACAGTTCAAACAATGAGTAACAAAATACTCAGTTATCTTAATACATACTTCACTGGAATTGCATATTCAGCCTGAATTTTATCGTTATCATCTCTAAATCGTAACCACATTGAATAACGGTTTACCTTCTGTCCAAATGTTTGCACTAATTGCCATTTCTCTGTTGAAATCCCATCAACCATTTCATATCCTACAATGCCAAATTTTATTGATACAGTACATATTTGTAGATGTACGGCCATACCAATGCACTTAAACTCATCGAGTACTGGTAAAACAGATTGTGGTTCGATGGTGACATCACTAGATCCATTGACTTGTAAACATGTTTTTGTATTTAATTCAGTTTCAGTTGTAACAGGTGCAATCTTTAAACTGGTTCCATAAGAACCACTCTTTCTTAGTTGAAATGTTTTAACCATTCCTCCATAATAATCAATGCGGGATTGACTAGATGGGTAGTCATACCTAAACAAAAATGAAATTAATAAATATAATTATTCTTACTGACACCAAGAATGTCAATTTGTATTATTACACTTTAGCTCCAAATGGTACAACATTTTAGACGTAGCAATCTTCTCTAGAACTGACATCTTAAACTAATTTGTGCTTTACGTGTGGACATAAAATATAATCTTTTTCTTTAAGAGCACCCACTATCTCGTTAATTACCAATACGAAGGTACAGCCCAAGCAGAAAATACTAGTAAAAATTACAATGTGGTAAACTAACACAAACAATAAATTTTAAAAATCTGGTTTGATATTTGTAATATTTAATTTAATTATTATGAATCAAAATAATTTCCAACCATTTCCACAGTTATGGCGCTCAACGTATGGCTATGTATGTTGAGAGCACTGCTTTGAGGTTGGACGAGTTGACATTATATTAGCCATTATTATGAAATAAATAACGGTAACTTACAGTAAACATCAAGATAAAATCACAGGGAGATTCTCACTTTGAGTGGTCTACTGCGGCAGAGCTTACGTAGGAAAGAGCAGTAGACCACTCAAAGTGAGAACTAAGAAACATAAGAACACCATCCGAAACAAAGGCGAAACAAAGATCATGAGTCGCCGAACATGTCTGGAACGAAGACCACCGCATTCAATGGGATAAGATACAGATAGTGGCAAAGGACGTAAACTCAAAGAAGCCACATACATAGTCATTTGACCCCAATAATGCGCAAAGCGCTGAAGTGCGATATACCTGCGCAACAGGTTACGGCGCAACATACGCAATAAACCACTGCGTAACCACGAAAAAGTTTAATATATACAGGGTGTTAGGTAAACATGCGGCAAAAATTCAAGTGGTTATTTCTTGGCCTATTCTAAGAATATTTTGTCCTATGATGATTTTTTAAAAACAAATTTGAGACAGTAACAACATTTTATTATCAAAAAGTACATGTAAAGTTGCTCAATGTACAATAAATGCTCGAAATGACTTCCTCCAACCTGGATACAAGCATTCAATCTTCTCATCATTGACTGTCGAACTCTTTCAAACACACCAGGGTCGTTTCTAATTGAGTTACACCCAACAATTATACGACTTCGAAGTCGTCCAAATTCTCCAAATTCTACCTTAGGAATTTTTTGCTGCTAAATTACGCGTCGTATCAAAAAATTATATATATATATATATATATATAATTAATCGATATGTTAAGGTCTAAATCTAGGTGTTTTTATATCTTTGAAATATGCAGCTGTTTTAGAAATATTTGATAAAAACCAAAAACTGAACCTAATAAACCCCCCTCTCCGCTGCTGGATTTCTCACAATATCTAATCAGCGCTAAGCCAATTGAAAACCGCTTAAATACAAAATTTTAAGTACGTACGTATTTTCGTTCTAGAGTTATCGTGGATACTAACATACATCCATACGCACACAGAAACACACATAGACATCCAAACAACATATATATATATATATATATATATATATATATATATATATATATATATTGGATTACTCAGTGGCTCAGCGGTAAAGGTGTCAGACTTACAAGTGAAAGGTACCAAGTTCGAATCTGTGAGTAGTCAAGTACCTGAGAAAAAAATCATAATACATAATACATAATCATAATTAAGTGCGAATACAGTCCTAAGGAATAAGGCTGATGACGGTAGCAGAGTCCGCTTCCGAAACGTCGCGCTATAAAAGGAAACACTGTGGAAATGGGCCGATCAACTCAACTAATTTCAGATTAGTTTTGAATCAAAGTTTAAAAATTGCAATGAAAGCTGCAAATCTATACTAATAAAAGATTTTGTCCTCACTCATCAATCAACGCCCAGATCACACAGTTAAGCCTAGGAACTTCCATTTTGGGTAACATGCATCCCTTACCACTTAGGTGTACACTTAAAGGAGATTTTTTTTAAAACTCAATTCTTAACGAGTAAAAATTAAGGGTTGAAAATGTAGGTCTTTTCGCAAACCTAGACAGTTGGGACGTCTGAAAATCGGGGAATCAATTCTCATTAATAACCGAACGGACCCATATTTCACCGTTCTTTGAAGTTTTGCCTCAGGGGGACAAAATCGAGTTCCAAGGAGGGATGAATTGTTTAAAATAAAATTGATATTTAGATATTCCTTAAGAAATAAAGAAACAGGTGTTTTGAATTGTCCCGAAATCCTTCTCTAACGGTAGAAACGGGAGGGATGAACAAAGAGTTTTCTAAACCAAGTATTCCGTGTGCAGTATTATGAGGATGAAAAATAGTTGACAAAAACAAAGGAAAGGCAATTATGAAGGGTAATTTATGGGTTAAAAGTTCAAAATATTGCAAAACATCATGCCGGGTATCAAACTAAGCCGCGTTTTAAAACCACAACGAAGATCATTATGGAATTTACGAATTCAGTTCAGAAAAGTGCTAAGAGGTAGAAAATGGAATGAAATAAAGATTGTGTTCCCTGAGACTTATAGCAAAATCATCTTAGAGACCTTCTAATTAAACACGATCTGGAAGGCGTTTAAAAGTCAATATCAGAGAGTGGGAAACAGGGGTTGAATTTTAACGCCTAGAAACCTATTATCTGTTGGCATACCATCTCGTTGCGAAGCACGGGTATTTTGCTAATTTAGAAATAAATGGTATTTGTACGAGTGAGATGCAATAAGTTTTCGTATTTAGCCTCTAGTAAGACAATGCAAAATGAAACTGCAACAAGCTTGATTCAGACAAACTGTAGTTTGCCAACGTCGTCGTCTAACCAGTTCTAACCACAACTACTATTTGACTATTTTTACTCATATATTTGAAAGCTTGGACTCGATCCGCCGTGAATTTTGTCCAATCAGGAGGTGGCGTTTAGTAGCAGATAAGTAGTGAATATCTACCAGTAAGATTTCTCCATCTTGTTTAACAGCACTTTGGTCTGCTTATTTCCGTAGCAACTTATCTATTAATACTCTTCGACATATTAAAATCCATTATCTAAATTTCCTATTTTCCTAAAGTTACTGTAGATTTACAAACACGTTTATCTCAGTCGTTTAAAAACCGTAGGGCTATAACACTAAACGCTAGATTCCATATTGTGAACAGCGAGCTTAGGTTCTTGTATGCAGTGGAAGTACTACTAAGGCACATCAAATTTGCACTGTAAGTTATTTGTTTGATTACATCAAGTTATGTAGTAATTAGCCCAATCTTTTGTAATAATAAATCAGTACTGCTTTGGCTAAATATGTAAAAGGTGGGACGGATGTTTAATAGCATCAGCGGTGGGAAGCCTACTCATCTTATTTCTACAGCTAGATTTAATTTTTTTCAAACTAAGCCAAATTAGGTTGGTTCTATAATAAAAAATTAACCTAACCAAATTACACCGAGGAAAATTTTGATTGGATAGTGGCAATGGTAAGAAATGGACGTTCCTACAGATATGCCAGTATAAAATATGGGATACAATAGAAAGAAAACATTCTAATAATGTTGGCGTAATTTTGTGAACAACGACCAACCTCTAATGATTTGAGATCTAAAATACTTATTTTTAGAAATGGCATAAAATATGCAGAACAAGTCATGAACAGAGGCATCTATTTTGATGTTTGCTGTTTCTGCAATTGATGAAGTCTTCCGCATACATATTATGGATTTACGATCTCCTATATACACAAACACTAATCCTAAATCACCTTTCCTCAATCGCCTCCTGTGAACGCCGAATTTTTAGACGGATACACAGGTTATCCTCTGAGGTACCCTAATGACCTCACCCTACACCACGCCAATATACCCCCAATCACAAACCGTACCCAAAAACTCCACGAAAACTTCGCCTATAAAACAATCTTCGGCAACACTATCCCAACTAAAGAAATCCTTACCACTCCCTACAACTACCGCTTTCCCAAATTCCCTCGAAAAAAACCCAAATTAAAATTCAAACATCCTCCCGCAATCCTCATACAACTCCTCGACGACCTCCCCGAGGAGGTAGAAGAATCCCTCGATAATACCCCATATGCACTCCGCATCCCCCTGGCTATTCGATGACGACCCAGCATGACACCGGCCAACGATCTAATTAATCACACTGCACACCACACCACACTAACCCACACGCACACTTAAACCCAACCACACACTATTCAAAATTCAAATTCAAATAATTTTAAATACTTTTTCTTTCTTTTTTTATTACCAAAAATTACCACACCTCATGATTGTACACAATACAATAACATAAAACAGCGCAACACCAACAACAAGGGAATGACCAGGGCTGAAGAAGAGGACTCCTGAACAGTCTACAATAAGTATATATATATATATATATATATATATATATATATATATATATATATATATATATATATATATATATATAGGGTCCGGCAACAAGAGCGCCTTCTTCTATATCTTCCGTTTTATATAAGCTAGATTTATTAAATTTGGAATGCAGTTATAGTTTAGTTGTGTGCGTATTTTAAAATTATTCTCGCGAATACAAGTTGTTTACTTAAAGAGGACCAAATTATTATAAAAAAATTTAAATGGAACATCCTGCATATTATTACTTTTTTAATTCTACACATTATTCCTAACAAATTCGCAATATATTTCCCTATCCCTAAATATAGCCGTTTTTGAGTTATTTCGATTTTTCTAAAAAAAATTGAAATTACAAAGTTTGCTTTGAAAATGTACCTCCTTAACTGTTGAAAAATAAAAGTTATCTAATTTTTATGAGAATAAGTACATAGATAGAGGTTCCTTTTAATGTGAAGAAAATGACATAATTGCATACAGGGTGCTTATAGCTGACTTGCCAATCAACCATTATTAGAACTAGTAAAAGTTTACTTTTTCAAATAAAACACCCTGTATATTATTACATTTTTGGTTTCTACATATTAACTCTTATGAGTTCGCCATACAACTCCCTATCCCTAAATATAGCCGTCTCCGAATTATTTTCAATTTTTCAAAACGTATAAGATTATTGAGACATTTTTAAATCTATGGCCTCGTATAGATAAAAAAGAGCATCATAAAACAATTGTATTATACATTAAAAAACGCAACAGAAACTAATATATTATGATAGAAGACTAATTACAATTTTTGTACTGGAGGCATTGCACGTTAACAAGAGTTTGACAAACATTTACTTCAATTTCAAGTAAAATTCTAAAATCAAGTGTGCTTCTTATAAAAATTCAATGTTTGACGTAAATAAATAAAACGGTAGTTAACCATTTACGAGCGTTATTGTTAGTAAACAAGATTTTTATAAAAGGAATTTTACACAAAATGAGTTAGTTGATATGATATTCGTGTTGGGTGCTGCAGAAAGAAACAGTTTATTGGCCAGCAGAATTTATGCTGAAAGATATGCAGATAGAAGACATCCAAAGGCAAGATCGTTTCAGAAAGTTATGAGTAGATTTATTGCAACTTCATGTGCCAATTACTCCAAACATGAACGTGTTAAACCTTCTACAAATGAAGATAGTGAATTGAGGGTCCTTCTCGCCATCGAAGAGGATCATCACAGAAGCCAAAAGCACATAAGTGAAATAGCTGGTATAAGTGAGAGATCAGTAGGCCGTCTTTTAAAGAAGCATCGCTTACATCCCTATCATACTCAGTTACACCAAGAATTGAGCGATGCAGACTTCGATCATCGAGTAAGATTTTGTAACTGGAGCAGAGAAAAAATTACTCAAAACTCAAATTTTTTTATAATATTTTATGGACAGACGAATCAATATTTCATAAGAATGGATTGGTTAATACACATAATTTTCATTATTATTCCTCAGAAAATCCACAATTATTAAGACAAGTTGATAATCAACATAAGTGGTCTTTAAGTGTCTGGGGTGCAATCGTTGGGGATTATGTCATCGGTCCATTCTTTTTTGATGGACACTTGAATGGTGAGAAGTACCTTAACTTTTTGCGTAACGATTTACCGGGCTTATTAGAAAATATTACTCTGATATTAGAGCCACAATGTGGTATCAACATGATGGCGCTCCTGCTCGCTACTCTGCAGATGTAAGAGATTATCTCAATAGAGTCTTTCCAAATAAATGGATTGGGCGAAATGGACCTGTGAGGTGTGCCAGCTAGGTCCCCTGATCTGACAAGAATAGATTCCTTTTTATGGGGATACATAAAAAGTATTGTCTATAGGGAACCACCAACCACTGCCGAAGATATGCGTAATCGTATAACACAGCTTTTCTTAGCATTACTACTGAGTTGTTGCGTAGAGTTGAACAATCTTTTAAAGATCGACTTCAGATCTGCATCCGAGAAAACGGACAACATTTTGAACAATTATTATAAATCATCATCGCTAATGATTACCGTTAAATTATGTTTTTTTATTTTATTAGTTTTGTATTTTTAGAAATAATTTTAATAATTATAGTGTATTAGTTTCTGTTGCGTTTTTTAATTTGCAATGCAATTGTTTTCCACTGTTTTTTTTTCTATTTATACGAGGCCATGGATTTAAAAAAAAATGTTCCAATAATCTTATACATTTTGAAAAATTGAAAATAATTCAGAAACGGCTATATTTAGGGATAGGGAATTGTGTATCGAATTGATAAGGGTTAATATGTAGAAACCAAAAAACGGAATAATATACAGGGTGTTCTATTTCAAAAAGTAAACTTTTACTAGTTGGAATAATGTCTGATTGGTAAGTCAATTGTAAACACCCTGTATGCAATTATAACATTTTCTTTGCATTATAAGAAAACTCTATCTGTGTAATTATTCTGATATAAATTAGATAACTTTTGTTTTTTAAGGGTTAAGGAGGTACATTTTCAAAGCCATCTCTGTAATTTCAAATTTTTTTATAAAAATCGACTTAACTCAAAAACGGTTATATTTAGGGATAGGGAAATATATTGCGAATTTGTTAGGGACAATGTGTAGAATTCAAAAAAGTAATAATATACAGGGTGTTCCATTTAAATTTTTTTATAATAATTTGGTCCTCTTTAAATAAACAACCTGTATTCACGTGAATAATTTTAAAATATGCACACAACTAAACTATAACTGAATTCCAAATTTTATTAATCTAGCTTATATAAAACGGAAGATATAAAAGAAGGCGCTCTTGTTGCCGGACCTGCATATATATATATATATATATATATATATATATATATATATATATATATATATATATATATATATATATAAGCTAAAATAAGTAATTACTAACCATAAGCATGAGCACACTAAAAAACCGTATACGGTATACACTGTGTCTCTTGAATTTCTGGACATAGGCAATTCCCATGTTAAAATAAACTATTGTAAATATTGGCGCCCCTAATTATTTTACAGTAAAATGTCAAATGTAAAACTTCTTAAGGAAAAAAGGCTGCTTCTTATGTTACAATTGCATTTACATTTGGTTCATCCGTTTTCGAGAAATTTAGGAAAAACTTAAGGGCTTTTTCGTAACTGGTCAAGATTGCTTTGCTTTAGACAGACAATGCTAACAATAATTATTAATTGTCATTGTAAATCATTCATTGTTCAAAAACAATTCATTCATCATTAAAACTTTATTTGGGACAGATTATTACTTTTTAAAGAAAAATTTGTTTATAAAAATGAATTATTACACCATTGAAGAAAAAGTAAAATTTTTACTGAATGGCATTACTCTGGCAATTCACTTAGAAATATCAGAGATTTGTACTCGGCTAGTTATCAAAACCAATTTACATAGTTAATTTTTTTATTTAGAATATCATCTTCTTGTTTATAACAGACTTATTTTATTTGTGCTCCTTATTGTGTTTATCCTGACACTTACATGGCTTATTAACGTTACCGGTAACAAAAAAGCCCTTAAGTTTTTCCTAATTTTCTCGAAAACGGATGAACCAAATGTAAATGCAATTGTAACATAAGAAGCAGCCTTTTTTCCGTAAGAAGTTTTACATTTGACATTTTACTGTAAAATAATTAGGGGAGCCAATATTTACAATAGTTTATTTTAACATGGGAATTCCCTATGTCCAGAAATTCAAGAGACACAGTGTAGGTACAAACCTGAAAGGATACACGGTATACGGACGATTGGTGACTCAAAGACACACACCGTAACAGTTTCAAAAGCGAGGGATGTGATACATGCACGTTAGACACAGATTCAATAATTCTTCCATGAAGTGAAAACACTTAGGGCCGTTGCCAGGGATAATTTTAACATAAATCATTGTTAACCACTAAAGAAAAAAAGCTAAAAAGGATATAGAGAGAAATTTTATAAACTTATATGATATAAAAACCCAAGAAATTAAACACTTAACCTAAGTTAATTCCCATCATGGTTCCAGCAATTAGTAGACAAACTGAAAATTAATGATAAAAAGGCCGAATTAGCTTTAGCAATAAGACAAATAAAATAGCTGAACATGTGAGACTCTCATTTTTAAGATACTAAAAACCATCTACTTCTGGAAAAAAATTTAGACGAAGAATAAAAATGTTGAAGATCACACCTGAAAAATAAGTGTCATATGAAAACTTTTCTCCAAAACCGCTAACGTAAAAACTAAAAAGAACGAGTAATCATCTCATGATGAAAATTCTGAACAAAGTGGAAATACCGTCAATCGGGACTACCTTGAACATCCCCATGTCAACATTTCTTTTTCGATTACAACTTAAAGTCATAATCTGCAGTTTCGACGGTACGAAATGTTGCTTATCAACAACATATTTCAAATTTAAAGAGGAGTTATGAACAAACTTTTGTTTGTGCAGTGGTAATATCGGTAAATATAATTAAACAGCTTTTGGAAGATTTTTGTTTATCTAAATTAAGTTTCCTTTATTTTAGATACGCAAATGACATGATTATGACATCTGAAAAATCGATATCCAAAACTTTTGTACATTGACAATCAAAAATATGTTTAGTTTCAAAGGAGTGTTTCGTCAAGATCGTACTCATTGGTTTAAATCTTACATCTAATTTATGTTGCGTAATGCGACTTTTTAATGGTTGCAAAGATGTTCCAATATACATTTTTTGACAATGATCGCAATTAATTTGTGGTGTTTTTTTTTAATTATTAACTTTAAACTTTAATTTAGAAAATAATGATAAACTTTTGTTTTGTACTCAAACGGCGGCTTGACATTAATTTAGACAGATTTTCTGTGTATGGGATACAGACGTAACTAAAATTTTGATTAGAATTCATATACTTTTTAAAATTACTATAGAAGTTATAAATTTTCTTTTAATGATATTTAAAATCATTTATTTAGGATAATCATTTGATAAAAATGCCAGTTAATTTCTATTTAATTATAATTTCTTATTTCTTAAACAGGGTGTCCAAAAAGAAAATGTGATTGTTTCAAATGCAACTGTGAATTTTATTTTTTCATGAAAGTTATTAAAACATTTCTTCAGTTTTAGATCTTCGAGATGTCATAATAATATACAGGGCGAGTGATGACGAACTTTACATACTTATACCATATATATAGAGTCCCTTATGGAGAATATCATATGACCATTAAAAAGTGCCAATTCCGATTTTTTGTTAATATACAGGGTGTTTTTATCAATTTTTTCAAAAAAATCATTTGGCTATAATATCTACACGGATTATTTGATTTTTCTGATTTTTTGGTGAAACATTACACTATTATGTAGTATTCGATCGGCGTTCTCAAATCTTAGAAATTCCAGGACCGACTTCGGAAAAATTAATTGGGCCTGTTCACATTAAAAAGTTCACCCTGTACGATTTTTTAAAATTGTAATTAGTGATTTTCAAAGTACACAAAAAGACAATGAAAACCATGTATGTGACATTTTTGTCACACTTTTATTTCATTTTTAATAAACGATCAAATTTGGGTGAAATTGTAAATCCCCCATAGCTTATCACATAATAATGTAATAATTGAAAAAAAAACATTGTCATTGGCAGATATTTTAACTAAAATAAGTACAGAATACGTGAACATTGCTTTAGCTACATTATTACTGTCCCATTGTGTTGTTTCCAGGGCCGGATTAAACAATTTTAAAAAATTTTATTTTTAAAAGAAAATCATCTTGTAAATTTTTATAGAACGTAGCTGGAATAATCAAAATACACAAATAAATTGAAAATTGCTTCATCTTCATTAGAAATATTTTATTATTAAATATCAGATCAATAAATGATAAATAAACTAAATAAAATAGTAATAATAAGTAATAAGAGACGATTCTTAAGAAATTTTAAGATTAAAACTACATAACATGAAAACGTAAATAATTTGAAAACACAAATTCACAATAATTTATAAATAATTACAAATGCTAGTAATTAATCAATTTTCTCTATTTCGTGTTGTAATCATTTACATTCACACATTATTTTGCTGCAAAATAATGTGAGAAGGAGTCACATTCTTAAACGATTTCCATTTTTTTCTAATGTTGGTCAATCTGCGTTTCGCGACTGTCAAACTGCTCTAACCTCAAATTAAAATTAAACACAAGAAATGCTCTTTATAAATATGAAAATATACCAAATTGAATAACTTAACACTTTTTTTTTCGTACAGCCGAAACCATATGATTGTATGTGATGACGTAGAAGCAATCCTGACGAGGATAAATGTATAAACAATGAAATTAGATTAGATAAACAAAAATACTGTAATTTAACATCATTAGATATACAAAATAGGTTTAAATACCATCACTTTCAAGTGGTACTTGCCTGACACGCGGATGAACCAGGTTCGATTCCCGACCCATGCAACATTTTTTTCTATTAGGTTACAGTAGTTTTGTTTATCTAATCTGATTGTCAGGTTACAGTAGTTTATCTAATCTAAGAAAATTTCCTAACCTAACTTTTCCGCTGTATGAAAAATTTTCGCACTCCCGATGTATTATTAGTCACGGCGTTTATTTAAATTTAAAATTATGCTGTCAATGTCAATTATTAATTTTAGTGTTGCCAACTTCAAATAATTAAACTAGTGAAAATTAATTTTATTTATAAAAAATATGTTATAACGAATTAATCAGAAAACTTATAAAATACACGTTGCAGAAGGGCAATTCACTTTCTCGTCAGTTCGACCACTAGCGGTTGCTCGCTCGATCGAATATAATATGGTAAATATAATGTACTACTATTCTTGCAAATATGGCATGAGAAATATTATGTATGAATCAAGGTAGGCTGTGGATATTTTGACATTTCTTGTATTAATTATTATTTGTAAACGTTACTAGTATTATTTATTTATTTAAACTAATATTTTATTTTTGCATCTATTTTACAATATTGTTAGAGTGTTTGTTATTTTTAATTAAAATGTCACTTCAATTTTCAAATGCAGAATATGCAGACATAATTTTGTATGGATTCTGTAATGGAAATGGTAGAGCTGCTGCTAGAATACGAAGAAGATTTCTGGTTGCGCGTTCCCAGTCATCCAACGTTTGGATCTGTTTTTAGTTATTTGCGAGAAAATGGCACTTTCCCAAAAGCAAATACAGAAAGAAATGTTGATGATCTACAGGACAACAATATTGTTGATGCTGTTCTTGCGAATCCAACAATAAGCACCAGGAAAGTCAGTCGAGAACTTAATGTTACCCAATCAAAAGTAAGTAGAGTCTTACGAAAAAATCGTTTACACCCATATTGATTACAAATCATAGAGTAGAACTATACAAGACATTGTTCACAAACGGAGCACAGTTTACAAGCGATGGGATAAATAATTCTCGTAATGCACATGTGTGAGCAGAAGAAAATCCCCATGCTGTTCGAGAGTTCCGTTCCCAGGTCAGGTTTTCTGCCAACGTGTGCATTGGTGTAATACATGATAAACTGATAGGGCCTCACTTTTTTATGGTCCTCTAACGGGAAAAGTTTACTTAGAATTTTTACAAAATACTTTGCCTAACTTACTTGTCCACATAGGAATCCGAGGGATGTATTTTCAACATGATGGGGCGTCGCCTCACTTTTTAGCTGCAGTAAGAATTCATTTAAACAATATTTATGCGAACAGGTGGGTCGGACGTGCAGGTTCTATTTCATGGCCTCCACGGTCCCCTGATTTCAACCCTGTAGACTATTACGTTTGGGGACGATTGAACATTTAACAATTCGGCAACAAGAATGCGTAGAAGCTGCTGGGTTTCATTTCGAAAATTTACTATAATTTATTATAACCATTTCCTTGTTTACATTCTAGTAGCTATGGACATGCCTTAGTTTTAGTTTTATTTTCAAAATAGTTTGTTATTGTTATTGGCTACAATTTAGTTATTGTTCTTGGAATTAAATTTAAATGAAATAAGAGATGATTACCTTGATACAAATGTATTTTTTATAACTATTTTAGTTGCAAAAATAAAATTAGGACTGATCTTTAGAGCTTAATAATTATTAGCAATTGTTATTATTTATAAATTATTGTAAATTTGTATTTTCAAATTAATTACGTTTTCATGTTATGTAGTTTTAATTTTAAAATTTCTTAGAGTCGTTCTTATTACATGTTATTACTATGCGTTACAGTTTATTCATCATTTATTGATCTGATATTTAATAATAAAATATTTCTAATGAAGATGAAGCAATTTTCAATTTATTTGAGTATTCTGATTATTTCAGCTACGTTCTATAAAAATGTACAGGGTGATATTCTTTTAAAAATATGAAAATGTAAACTTTCACCATTAACACTCATAATAAAATACTTATCTTTTTTTGGGTTTTTTTAACGGTGTACTTTAAATTATACAATCTAAACGTTTCGATAACACTTACAGTTATCTTTGTCAGTAGTGTTTGTTAAAAATTTTTAACAAACATTACTACAAATTAAAAAATCATATACAGGTGAACTTTTTAATATGAACAGGCCCAATTAATTTTACCGAAGCCGGTCCTGGAATTTCTAAGATTTGAGAACGTCGATCGAATACTACATAATAGTGTAATGTTTCACCAAAAAAAAATCAAATAATCCGTGTAGATAGATATTATAGCCAAATGAATTTTTTTATCAAAATTGATGAATCACCCTATACATTAATAAAAAAGCGGAGTTAACACTTTTTAATGGTCATATTATATTCCCCATAAGGGACTCTATATATGGTATAAGTATGTACAGTTCGTCATGACTCACCCTGTATAAGATAAAAGGAAAGTGAAAAACTTAATTTAGATCAACAAACTCCAAAACGAAATTTGCCAGTGCTGTCTACATTGGGAATCCCATAGCACAATCAAAAGTTTGATGATAATGATCCTACTTTAATTTAAAATATGTTGTTGACAAACAAAATTCATACTTTTGAAAAGTTTATGTTGTTAGGCAGGTACAGAAGCTAATGCAATCGACATTTTTTCACTATCGCTAAATCAACTTATTATCTAACTTTACAACGTTTGACAAATTATCACAGAGATCGGCCATGGTGTGTGCGCGCGCGGTGTGTCTGTGTCTGCGTGTGCGCACTCCGCGTGTGAGCGCACGTGCGAGTGTGTGTAGCTATTTTGTGTTAAGGAATATTGAAAATCTGACTTCAGATTCTGAAAAAAGATCAAAAAGTAATAGGGATCACCATTTGTACCAACTTTGTATCTCATCGGAAACATAGTCAAATCGAAAGTCAAAATATAACAAGCGGTGACCCATCCATGCACTGGCCGGGACCAGCATTGCTTAACTTCGGTGATAGGAACATTATTATATTATTATTTTCCAACCTACATATACATATTTAGGTAAAGAAAAAATTATGCAACCGACGATTTTTCACTATCGCTAAATCGACTTATTAGCTCATTTAAAACTCTTGTCCAAGTTTCACCAAGATCGGCCATGATGTCTGGATGTTAGTGTCACGTGTGCGCGAACGAGTGCACATGCGAGTGCGCTTACGCGCGCGCGGTTGCGTGCGTGATGTGTATGGTGCGTGCGTGTGTATCCACGATAACTTCAGAACAGAAACACCTACGTATTTAAAATTTTGTACTTGTTTGTTTTCATTTCGCTTGGAGCTGATTTTTGATAGAAATCCAGCGGCGGAGAGGGGGGTTTATTAGGGGTAGTTTTTGGTTTTTATCAGATATTTCTAAAACCGCTCCATATTTCAAAAATATAAAAATACCTAGATATAGACCTTAAACATATCGATTAATTATGTTCTATGCAATTGTTTGATACGACGCGTAATTTGTCTGCAAAAAATTCCTAACGTAGCATTTAAGTGTCCGTTTAAATTGTTTCAATATCTGTATAACGATTAATTTTATAAGAAAAAGTGTAGACATATTTTTTAAAGACAATTTAATTTTAAATAACTTTTCTTGATAACGTTTCTTTATATAACGCAAAGTAAGTCTAAAAATTAATTAAATATGAATGAAAATGATTAAAC
Source organism: Vesta saturnalis (assembly GCA_036346205.1). Classification (NCBI taxonomy): domain Eukaryota; kingdom Metazoa; phylum Arthropoda; class Insecta; order Coleoptera; family Lampyridae; genus Vesta; species Vesta saturnalis. The sequence continues at coordinate 2,005,411 of JARFJB010001383.1, read as the reverse complement.
TGTATTATTGATATCTTATAGCAGGGGACGGGTTTGGCTTTTTTTTAAGTTAACATGTATTTATGTCTATTAATCTCTATCTGGCATGAAGTTTAAAACGTCATTCTGATTATCGTTTTAACAATGTTCCATGTTTTATGAATGTATAAAGAGAGGTTACATATTTTTTTTTTGTAGTTACCCAAAAAAAATTATAATTATAGTATATTACATACCGAGGCGGAACGTGTTTCATTCTTGTCGAAAGAAGTATAGTCTAACTAGTTCTCGAGACAGGGGAATGGTACTTTTGCAGAGGTTTGTACGATTTTATTCACAATTAAAGAACAACCAATATTATACAGTTCAAATCAAAAAAAATTTGGAACACATCCATCACGGTTTCTTGTTTAATATTGAAGGTCGTGACAATGCGACTTTTAATTTTTACTTTAATGAGAAGTCATAAATGTATTCAATGTTATCAATAATTCACTTATTAAAGAAAACGTGTTGTTTGTTTCTACCTATTGCTTGCATTCACTCTCCACGTGAGAAAAAATGCATACTCTTGACCCTTTATTAAAATTGGCAAGTTGTCAATTTGACATTGATAGTTTAAATCGATAGTGGCTCCCCCACAGGTTGGAAAGTAGTCCATTACTGACCGCTTCATTTCATTACTGTCTCCTTTTTTTGTTATTACTGACCGATTAAAGTAAACCCGTAGAATCATTCAGTTTTCAACCTTTAAAGCGTTAGACAAGCGGTATGTTACAAATTAATCGTGAATAATAGTATATTACATACCGAGGTGGAACGTGTTCCATTCCTGTCGAGAGAAGTATAGTTCACCGAGAGGCGAAGCCTCGAGGGGAACTAGTTCTTGAGACATAGGAATGTACTTTTGCCGAGTTTTGTATACGATTTTATTCACAATTAAAGAACAAGTAACATTATACAATTCAAATCAAAAAACTTTGAAACACATCCATCACGGCTTCTCGTTTAATATTAAAGGTCGTGAAAATGCGACTTTTAATTTTTACTTTAATGAGAAGCCATAAATGTTATGCTTACTATTCTTCTATTGGTTTTGTCGTTACTTGTTATCAATAATTCACTTACATTAAATATGCTTATTAAAGAAAACATGTTGCTTGTTCCCACCTATTGCTTGCGTTCACCCACCATCTACGCACGTGAGAAAAAATGGTTGCATACTCTTGACCCTTTATTAAAATTGGCAAGTTGTCAATTTGACATTGATAGTTTAAATCGATAGTAGCTCCCCCACAGGTTGGAAAGTGGTCCATTACAGACCGCTTCATCTCATTACTGTCACCTTTTTTTGTTATTACTGACCGCTTAAAGTAAACCCGTAGAATCATTCACTTTTCAACCTTTAAAGCGTTAGACAAGCGGTATGTTACAAATTAATTGTGAATAAAAATTATTTCATTTCTTTTAATTTTTTAAGTTAGCAACTAGATGTCTATTAACCTCTGTCAGACATGAAGTTTTAAACGTCTGTTTGACATAGATTATTGTTTTTGTTTTTACAATGTTGCCTATTTTCATAATTACCATTATAAAAGAGGGTGCATAGGTAATTATCCTAAAAAAATGTTGCTGAATTACTTATTTGATTTCTTTTAATTTCCATTTTGTATGTTGCAATTTGCTTTAAGTTAGCATCTAGATGTCTATTAACCTCTATCTGACATGAAATTTTAAACGCCTGTTTGACATTATTTTTAAAAAAATAAAGTGTAAAATTATTAGGTTTTATTTGCAATAATGTATTGTTCGGTCTGGCAATGCTAGAAGAGCAGTCTTATTTCATTTCTTTTAATTTCCATTTTGTATGTTGCAATTTGTTTTAAGTTAGCATCTAGATGTCTATTAACCTCTATCTGACATGAAATTTTAAACGCCTGTTTGACATTTTTTAAAAAATAAAGTGTAAAATTATTAGGTTTTATTTGCAATAAACTATTGTTCGGTCTGGCAATGCTAGAAGAGCAGTCTGTAATAGATAATCCTAATACTAGCACAAGAAAAATTGAAAAAGACAGACTTAAGTAGGCCAAGTGTAAGAACGATCCTTGCGGAACATAAATTTTGTCGTTGCCATATTGAAATGCACGGTACCGATTATTAACGCAAATTAACTTTTTCTTTGTGGTGTCTTGAAAAGGTTGCAGAACAATTTTTTCTAAAACTGTCTTGTTTATGGATGATTCAAACTTTCGTAGTAATGGATTAGTTAATCGATATAACTTCATAATTGTGACACGGAGAATATACTTCTATTTAAAACCGTTAACCATTCAAATCGATGGAGTCTTAATGTATTAGGTGGAATTATCAAAATCTATGTGATTTTGTCCGTATTCTTTTAATGGTTATTGAATCAGAAGCAAATTCTTAGGGTTTCTAAAAAGAGATTTTTGAATCTTCTCGAAAATGTACAAATACTCGAGCTAGAATGTAGCTTCAATTAGACATTTTCAGGGATTCGTATGACACAGGAAATTTTAATTCTCCAAAAAATATACAATATTACGGTACAGCACAACTGAATAAGTGTACTAGTTTGTTACATGAAGACGTAAATGTTTGTGTTCAAATAATGCAATAAAAATTTAACATATATATTCAATTGTAGCTAGATATCGATTTATTATTGAATTTGTGCTAAATTGATATATCACAATAGATAACTAACATTAACAACAATAAAATTGTTATCCACTGCGTAATCATGACTATGTAAATCAAATTTTAAACTGTAACCTTCAGAAAATTATCATACTTACCAAGCATAAAATGGCTCTTCTAATTCAGCGTATGGTATATAAAGAACACCTCTAACAGTATACACCGAATTCCACACCGGAGCTCCGATTGTGTTACATTGTGACCTAACTAAAATTGTTATTGTTAGAAATTACCACAAACAAAATAAAATTCTACCTTCAAAAACTAAAATGGTTAAGTAAAGTATAGCGCTTAACATCATATTATTTCAAATCTTTAAGCAACTGATAACTAGAACTGGTCATTTCCATAAAGCTTATTTATTTAAAAAAAAAAGCACTGATAGCATTACACAAGAGGGAGAAAAGAATTGCGTTCTTGTGAAAGTCAAAAGGGGATCAATAACTTGTGTATCATCAATAATGTTTTTCATAGAAGACAATTCTGATTTCATTCGGTTAAAAAGAATACAAATAATTATCTCTTACATTACTCTGTAATTATAAGATTAAAGGTCATCATGTAAACAAATTTGATATTTAACAGAATTATTTATTTAACAATATAAATTAAGCTACAGATTCTTTAACAAAATTATTATCATCTTCAGATAATCCCTGTATACATGGAATTCTCGCCCAATTCTACAATAAAAATAATATTTTAAACAGGCAATGAACATTTTATAGGTCATATTAATTTTTCATGACTCATTAAATTATTATTTCAACTAAAAATAACCTTAAAAGTGGCTATTAAAGTACATACCAACTTTTTTGCACGTTCCTCAATTATGCTATATGCAACATGATTTAGTACAATAGTTCTAGGTAAGGCAACCCCCTGAAATCTATAAATAGGGCCACCTGGTATATCCGTGTTCAATTTAAACACATTTGCAATAGTGATTCTTCCCAAATGGTTAGTGTTAGTGATCATTGGTCCTTTTGATATATCAATATGATCACCTGCTCTAAAAAGAGTAACTATTCCTTTATTACTAGCTGCTATATTTGGTATCTGCTTTGTTTTATGTTGATTATTTTTAAACATTAATAAAGCAAAATCAGTTGACACATCTAAACAACGGATTTGATAATTTTGTTGACAGAATTTTACCATTTCTGCTGATAATACACGTAATTCGCTTTCACTTGGCATCCAATTGTCCAACTCTATTTGAGCATCATAAATAAAACTACCTGAACGCACTAAAACTGATCTTTAATAATAATTTGTCATAATTTTCACTTACCGTTGGGACTAGGAAAACTGTGTAAATCAATTTTAATACTATCTTTAAATGATTTATTTATAATAGCGCCTAATATAAAACTGCAAGTTCTCCAAAATGCTTTGTTAACGGTAGCAGGATACGGTATATTATAGTGTAATAATTCTAGTTTACAAGAATCTGGCAACGGTTTGTGCATGTGCCAAATTTCACCATTAACTAACGCTAAAGCTGATCTCTTCATAACCATTTCACCTAAATCTGTAAATAACGTTACGATATGCAAAATATTTACATATTAAAACAAACGTTTTGCACAATCAAATGGAGTTGATACATCCTTGTTCATAACAAGTGTAGTGTTTTCGGGAGGTCCTTCATAATTAACCATAACTTTCTCAATACGTCCTATTTCTGATTTTTGTCGTTTAGCTTCAAGGTAGAATAATTCGCTTTGCCGTTTTGCTTCATCACACAAACTGGCAAAATACCCTAAAATTTTTTTGTGAATGTTATTTCTTTAAATAAAAATAGAAATATAACTTTGTGCAATTTTTTGATGATATCTCTTCAACATAAATTGACATTTTTGTTTTATAGATGATAAATTCATTGTTGTGTGATTTTAAATATAGATTGAGGTTAGATTAGAATATAGCTAGTTGTGGATGTGATTGTTGTATCGAAAACGGGTAACATTTTGTTAATAAAATCAATTGTGGTAAGCATAAATACCTTAACTTATAACTTTCATTGTAAATATATCATAAGTACGCCAAGGTTGAGTTACTTCTGGACCATAGCCTACTGATTGCGTGAGCCATTGAAGTTAATCGACAAACGATTAAAAGCTTCTGTACTTCTCCACAAAGAAACCGAACTAGTAGGTTAGTGGTAATACGATTTACTTAGCAATCGGAAAGTTTCATTCCCGTTACCGTCTACCTTGTATGAGTTTTCAGGGGTTTTCTCATATACATAAAGCAGCATGATCACTGCGTATTCGTACATCATGTACGCGGTTATTTAGGCTAATGTCGGGGTGTAACTTCCCCATCAGAACCCTTCCGATCCTATTCTTAATCTTTTATACACTGCATTTCAGGTAGAAAGTCTTGTGCCACGACAGTTAACCTTTTTTATTACCGATAATTGTACAGATGGTTGCACACCGTGTTCAGTTTATTTTGATTTAATAGTGCTAAGTCTTTAGCTACTGCAATCACATATAATTAAGCACAACGGTTTATGTACATAGTGTTGTGTAAATATATGGGTTACAGTAAACTTTTTACTTTAATGTGCGACTGCTCTCTACAGGCATAAAACTTCTGGTTAATTTAATTACTCTAAAATATCTAGTTTTTTTCTAAACTAATATTCATATTTTAATTACTATTTACTCGTGGTAACAAGACCATAGCCTGTCTAACAGTCTTATCAATTTCAAATCTATTATAAAACTAGGTTTCTTTGTTTTAAACTAACATTTTACTTTACATTCATGCTTATCGAATGAACATAATAAATATATGTTTTCTCCTTTACAGTTCCTTTTCTTTATACCTTTTGGATTTTTAGAGTTTAGAATATTGCTTCTAGCAATTAGAGTGGGTGAATAGGTGGGTGTGGATGTGTGTGCGTGCGTGCGTACTTGCATGCGTGTGTGTGTATGTTAATATCCACCATAACTCCAGAGCCATAATGCGTACGTAAATTTTGTATTTAAACTTCATTTCATTTCTCCTGGAGCTGTGATTTTGTGAGAAATCCAACGGCGGAGAGGGGGGTTTATTAAGAGCCGTTTTTGGTTTTTATCAAATAATTCCGAAACAGCTGTATATTTTAAAGATATAAAAATGATAGATATAGACCTTAAACATCTATTAATTATTTTCTACTGTAATGATTCAGATCCTAATCATAAGTAACTTTCCTTAATTATTGTGTTTCTACATGTTGAAAATTCCTCTAATAGTGATTCAATCCCTCCATTTCCAACTACTATAATCCAATTTCCAAAGAATTCTTCCGTACCTAGGAATAAATTCGCAGGGTTTCGAGCCGTGTGTTTTCCTTTCCAAGTTGTAGCTGTAAACCCCACGACCCAAATCCCATATATATATATATATATATATATATATATATATATATATATATATATATATATATATATATACCGCGTGTTCAGCGAGGAATGGGACAGTGCAATATCTCGAGAGTGGATGAAGATTTTTAAATTATGAAAATATTTTTGTAAATATCTTCCAAGGGCGCACATTTGTTAGCACAAAGATTTGAATCAACGCCCATCACCGCCAGGTGGCGCTATTTCACTTCAATTTTTAAATGCAATGCCCTATTTTTATTTCATTTTTGGATTCTATGACATATTTGTGATGACTTTTATTAAGACTCCTACCAACCTATCTTTTGTAGTTTCTGAGAAAAAATAATTTTGGAATTTTATTAATTGAAAGCATACAAATGAAATTAAATGTTCAAATGTTTCTCCATCATTTTCTACACGTTTGATAACGCCTAATTAATGTAACACTAGTTGCCGTTCTTAAAGTTTCTCGTGGTATGTTTGCACAAGCAATTCTAATTTTGTTTTGTAACTCCTCTACTTCTCTAGAAGGTGCTTCATACACTACACTCTTTAAATGTCCCCAAAGGAAGTAGTCTAAGGAACTAAGGTCAGGAGAACGAGCTGGCCACATAATGGGACCATTTGTACCTATCCATCGTTGCAGAAACACTCTACTTAGATAATTTCTCACTATTGCGCTATTGTGCGCCGGTGCGCCATCCTGTTGAAAGTACATCACTTGCCGCAGATTTACATTTACATCTTCAAGCAAAGGAGGCAGTTGATTTTCAAGAAAATCCAAATAGCGTTGGCCTGTTAAGGTACCATTAAAAAAATATGGGCCAATCAATTTGTCATCTATCATTCCGCACCATATATTTATGTTCCATCTCACTTGGAAATTGGTTGCTCTTACCCAATGAGGATTTTCTGACGACCAGTAATGGGAATTGTGGCGATTAACGATTCCATTGTTTGAAAAATTACTTTCTTCAGACCACACGATACGATCTAGAAAATTGGGGTCTTGCGCATAATGTTCCATAAAACTCCGGTGATAAAATTAAGTCTGCGATCTTGATCTCCTGCATGCAGTCCATGTACCAAATGAATTTTAAATGGTTTGTATTTATTAGATTTTAATATTTTATGGACAGAACCAACTGATACGGCACACTCTTCAGAAATAGATCTCACAGACACATGAGGATTATAAGCTACACATGCTAATACAACGATGGTGTGTGCTTCATCTGTTGCTGTCTTTGTGCGATTCTCACTTACGGTGAGGAAAATGACCGGTTCCCCTCAAAATATTTGCTACATGAACAAATATATTTTTCCGGGACGGCGTCGATCAGGAAACCTGGCAGCATACAATACTTGTGCAGCCCTTGCATTTTTTCTACATTCACCATAAATTATTACCATACCAAAATATTCGTCATTAGAAAACGTAAACATAATTATGGAATTTGAAGATGCACAGACGATTTTCAAAACTGAAACTGTAAACTGACAGAAACTTGACAGACACTTCATTACGCGTTTGTTTTCATGGCATGATAAATGTTTCACATGATTCTTAATCAACGACTGTGATAAGTTGGTCCCCTTACAATTTAGTGTACAGCGTATCGCATTATTTCGGCGTTATCTGCATTATTTTTGTGGAAGAACAATTTTATATCTTTCATTTGGTATAAAATTTGCTATTTTATCTGTATCACTCAAATGTTATGAGCACTTCCTGAAATTACGTTTTGTGCTAAAATTCCAAGGATTATTTTTTCTCAGAAACTACAAAAGATAGGTTGGTAGGAGTCTTAATAAAAGTCATCACAAATATGTCATAGAATCCAAAAATGAAATAAAAATAGGGCATTGCATTTAAAAATTGAAGTGAGAGCGCCACCTGGCGGTGATGGGCGTTGATTCAAATCTTTGTGCCAAGTGCGCCCTTGGAAGATATTTACAAAAATATTTTCATAATTTAAAATCTTCATCCGCTCTCGAGATATTGCACTGTCCCATTCCTCGCTGAACACGCTGTATATATATATATATATATATATATATATATATATATATATATATATATATATATATATATATATATAGTAACATCCTTATTTCTACTTATTTCTTTACTTATAAAAACCAATTTTAGTTCCAGTCATACCAAGAAAAGCATTTTATTTTTTCTTTAATATGAAATTGTATTCCCGAAAACCATAATTCTTTTGAATAAGTACTTTCAATCGCATCAAAATAAAAGGATTTCCAAAAATTATGATTTTTTGAAAGGAACTTAATAATATTTTGCTTTAAAGCCTGTTTAGTGTCTTTAGATTAAAATATTTATCTAAAAGACCGTCTTGCATTCAAAAAAACGCGAATATTTCTCGATCTCAATCCTTTTCATTAAATAAAAAAGCATCAACTTTCAATACGTACTCCTTTGATAACAAATCAAAGCTAGGTCAAATTCTTTTAACTAAACATTAATTCGTAAAGAAAACTTACCTGTTGAATAACCATATAAAATCGATAATTTTTTCCCTTTCAAAATCAATGAAAGCTACAATTAATCACCAGATTCTCACACACCACTATCTTTTTACTTCGCAAATTAAACAAATGCAAACTCCCTTAAATTCACGAATTTTCAACCCCAAGTGTTTGGTTATATCGGTATAAACAAAGCTCGCCTTTTTTTACAAATTAATTATTGAAAGGAGTAAATTCTTTGAAGGAAATTTTTTTGGTGTATTAATTATTTATTTGTAGACCCTTGAGTCAACTCCACAGGGTAGATAGTACGAAGTACACCGTTGCCAGGAGAGTTGCCTACCTACAAGAGATCCAAATGTTAGCTTAAGTTTTATCATTCCTTCTCAAGGTGCTTCAGTGAATTAACATTTATTTTACTTTGTAGTTTATTTTAGAAGAATATATGCCCGTTTTAGTTTATTATTTTACACTATTGTATGTAAGTTCTCACGCCCACTACGGCTCAGTTTAGCCGCGAGCAAAATACTTGTAAATTGGCATCGTTATGAATTATTTTATAACATCCTTCACTACCCGAAGTAAAAGGAGCTTACACGACCGCCGTTGGATCAGCTGATCTGGAAGAAACTGTCTTAAAGCACATAAACGAGCATCTAGAAAGTAGTGCAAGACAACTGGCTCAGGAGTTCAACGTTAGCTGTTGTACGATTTGGAGAATTTTGAAACACTATATTTCTGAGTCTGAATAACGAAATAAGATAAATAAGGCATCAGTATCAGTTTTTGATAAAGGTTTCTTTCATGGACACTAGTACTCCTCTACATTTTAGCATAGTTGCCCGTAACCGGTCGAACGAAATAACGTAAGATATCCTAATAGATGATTCGGACGAAGTGGATCCTATCCATCACCACCACGATTACCTGATTTAAATCCACTAGATTTTTTTCTTAGTGGAGATTTAAAAACCTTAGTTTATAGAACACCAATACAATATGTAGAAAATATACGGCAACGAATACTATATGCGGGTGCTAACAAATTAGAAACGTGGTGGGAATATTTGAGCGGGTTCGATAGTCCACCAAGAGAAAAACGGAAAGTTGCAACATTGCTGAAGGTGGACATTTTGATTTAATTGGTGTGATTTTAGTTTATTTTTTATTACATTATTTATTAAATGATTTTCTTCCCTGAAATGCGATTTTCGAACCTGTTGGAATAAAAACTAAAACAGCTCAAAATCCGTTCCTTTCGCGACAATAAATTGGAAGGAATCATTTTAATTCAGAAGTAATTGGCGTATCTAACGATTATGTCGATTAAAAGAGGAACCACTGGTGTAGAAGTACTGTAGCTTGTACACCCAGCATACCCCAGTGTATCCGTCACTGGTTAGCTGGTATTTCTGCTAATTTGAAGTTTCATTGCAATGTATGATAATGGGTAAATATATTATCCTTCTTCTCTACTATTTGAGTTATTTAAAAAATTGTGATATTTTCATGAAATTTGTACATTGTAACTAGAAAACGATTAATTTTGCGACCACAGTTCATTAAGACTTTTTGGGTGAAAGTGACGAAGTGTTACCTCGAAGTTATGACACGCATTTAAAAAGCACCCTGTATATGTCACGGTTTGATCATGAACTTCACCAAAGCCGACTCTAAAAAGAAAATTATTGTGGGATAACAAATAAATTATACAAAAAATTGTTTTTTTAATTGGACAGTATACATATAAGTACATAATAGTTCAGAAATGAATGCACAAATAGATAATAATGTAAAGATAATTTGACACAATAACAATTTAATAAATATTGGATATAATTTATTTGTAAATTTGAACTTTACGCAAACTTAGAACAGAACTTCTTAGTTAAATCGTTGACACATAAGCCGCAAACACAATCTTCAAACACTCTAAAGAAATTATTATCACTTAAACTTTCATCAGTAAGTGCCCTTAAAACTTTTTTTATGATTACACGTTTTAACAAACAAGTTGAAAGGTGAATCGTTCAAAATATACTGAAACAAAGCCTGTACATGGAAAAAGATGGTTATAACAAATTCACTCGGTAAAGTTAAGCCCCCCCTTTGCAAACTATCAAAGTAAGAACAATTACTTTCATCGCCCTTAGATTCTCTGATGAAATTTTGACAATATATGCAGCGAAGGGTTTTGAAAACAGAACTGCTAGAAAAACAGCAAATATCGAATGTTGTTGTTTGATCTATTTCACAACTGTGTAAATAATCAGTCGAGAACAAAGAATAAAATTCGTTAATATTATTATTTCGTGAATCGTCATTCAAAAGTTCCGTATCATTAATTTGTTAGCTTTTACCAATTCAAGAATTTTCCTTATGCGAATCTTTTTGTCTCATTCAAGAAGTTGTTGAATTGAAATATTGTCACAAAAACTGTTAAATTATATTTTTACACACATAAATGCATAGCATACCATTGGAAAACGCGGTTGAGTCGGACTACTTTCGCTGTTGCCACATTTCTTACAGCACGGCTTGCAAGATAGAGACAGCTTTGACCTCATCAATTTGGGTTTAGCTTTCAGTATTTAACCAATCATGATTCATCGTTGTGGTACAAGAGCCACATCTAAACTTACAGTTTAGTTTTAAAAAGTGTGGTTAGTGAAATTCTGCTTTTGCATTGTCATTTGTGATTTCATTAAAAATGGCATTAGAGCAAATTTGTGGTTTGGAAAATTTTGTTAATTTTCAAAAAGAAAATTCATTTGAAAATGATATGTTTAAATACACAAAAAATTTTAATTATAACATGAGTTTAGCACTACCTCCCTTTGCAGCGGTAAGTCACAAATTACCATAGAATTAATTTAACAAAAATTGTTCTATAGTTTTCTGAAAATTTATCACAAACTGCAAAAGACGAAAGGGGAGGTGATATTAAAATAAAATTTGATCATGGTACGACCACTTTGGGTTTTCAATATGAAGGTGGTGTTGTGCTTGCTGTTGATTCTCGTGCCACAGGAGGAAACTTCATTGGATCACAAACAATGAAGAAAATTGTGGAGATAAACGATTTTTTGCTTGGTAAGGTATAATTTTAACTTGCAATTGTTTGGAATTGTTGGTTATAGGTACACTTGCGGGTGGTGCTGCCGATTGTGTATATTGGGATAGAGTTCTGGCTAAACAATGTCGTATGTATGAATTGCGTAATCGTGAACGAATATCAGTTGCTGCAGCTTCTAAATTAATGGCTAATATGGTGTACAACTATAAAGGTATGGGACTATCAATGGGAATGATGATTGCCGGATGGGATAAGAGAGTACAGTTTTTGTATTTATTGTAAGCAAGTTTTCTAAGTTGCACTTTTAGGGACCGCAGTTGTATTATGTAGATTCAGAAGGTACTCGTACTCCAGGACAAGTTTTTAGCGTAGGTTCGGGGTCAATATTCGCTTTTGGAGTTTTAGATTCTGGTTATAAATGGGATTTGACTGATAATGATGCTTATGAACTTGGAAGACGTGCAATTTATCATGCAACACATCGTGATGCTTATTCGGTGGTATTGTTCGTGTTTATCATATGAAATCAACAGGGTGGGTTCATATTGATAACATTGATTGTATGGATTTACATTATAAATATAAGGATGAGAATGAAGATAAATTAAATGTAGTGTAATAATTTTTTTTGTATTTTATAATAAATAAAGGCTCATAATTATAATGTTTAAATATTTCTATAAAATTTCTAGTCATCCCATATATGTGTATGTGTATGTATATATATATATATATATATATATATATATATATATATATATACATATACATATACATATACATAATATATATATATATATATTTTTTTTTTTTTTTTTGGAGAAATAACGAAATAAAAAGTGTCTTGCAAAAAACAGATTTTGTGTAAAACAGAAGGAATAAACTCGAGCGGCAACGTACGAATACAACGTGAAGTAAATAAAGCGAATGACTACATTTATAAGTTGAATAGTAGCATATTTGTCGAATACAGTGGCCGGCGTGTAAGAAGACGAGGAGCCGGCGCATCGCGAAGAACTACGGCGGTTGCCGATTATAATAAAAATCTAAGCAGTGGCGTATCACATTTGTATGTTTAATTGTATGTATATTGGAAGAATGCGTATGAAGATGAATAATTGCAATATTTCCATTGGTGACGCGTTTTTTTTAACATTTGGTTTGCATAATAGGCATCTATCCCAGAAAGTATGTAGGCATCTCTCCCATTTGTCTAATAGGTAATTTTGAATATGATTGTACATATATTATAAAAAAAATGTTTTTAAATTTTTCTATAAAGATTATGCCCTCTAGAGCTAGAAACTTGAAAGTTATTTCCAGCTATTTCCTTGGCCGTTTTTACTATGAATTTTTCCCAACGCTGTACGATAAACAGTTCCTGAGACATAGCCGGAGGATCGGCTTATTGGTCTACCCGGTACATAATTAAAAAACATTTAAAGTTAGCGGCAATTTATGAATACATAAATGAGTTGTAGAAGGAAGGGGAAGATGTGGTTTGAATGACTTGATGTTTTTAGTTGATGTTGGGAATTGGAAAAAAGAAAGGCTCAGGTAACGTTTGAATATAGTCTAAAATAGAAAATAAAATAAAAATTAGTTAGTTTGTAATAGGGAAGTAATAAGAATACTGATAAAAAGATAAGAAAGATAAATGGTTAAAGTGAATAAGAGTGTAGTAAATTAGAAAATGAAGAACAATGGCTATAAAGATTACGGGTTTAGTTAAATAAATTATTTTAACCTAAATATTGTGTAGCCGACCACATTGTAAAAACTGCCTTCGTTATTGCGTACATTTTGTTGTGAAAATTAAAACTTGCCAGTATAATCAGATAATTGGAAATCGGGTGAATTGGCGAAGATTAGAATGAAATTGTGGAGAATCAGCGTCGGATTTCCAAAGAATATATTTGGTGAACAAAGAAACGACAGAGTCATAAGCATATCAGCGAAGTAATCCACTTCGCGCTATCTAAAATAACAAGTAAGATTGATGCATCTATGTAAAAAAAAGCGTTTATGTTTTATTTTTCCTTAGTTTTTTAACGATTAATGCTGAATGAATCAAATTTCATTTACATGTGCAAGTTAGATAGAAATATGAAAAATCATAATAAACAGGTATGGTTTGTATAAGGGCTTGTTTGTTTGTCATTGTAAACAATGCATTTTTGAGTTTAGTTGAATTAAATAAGCGTAACGTTTAATTTAATTTTATTATTGACCTGTATGAACATTAAAAGATTTAATGCCAAATGAAGTAATCTCAAGGAAAGTTACAAATTCCACATACATTTAATAGAATCGGTTTTGAAGATATTTTTAATAATTGATAAACAATAATCATTTTATTTAATAATTAAGTTAGCCGGTGGAACCATACAAGAAAGGAAATTATTAAGCAATTATTAGGTTTCATTTATGCAGACTGAAACTTTACACCAAGCTATTTAAAAATAAATTACTGAATGTTATCTTTGAGAGTTGAAACTGTCCAGAATAAATCGAAAGGTAAACATTTTGAGTTCTCACGAAAACAATAGGAATTTTAATTAAAAGATTTGGAATTATTAAAAATAGTAAAACAACCCTACATTTCATTCTTTTGTGGCGAGTGTAAACAAACAAATGGAAGCGGTCCATGTTCACGCCCGTTGAAACTCTTAAACAGGCGAATTACACTTATTTGAACTAAACTGAGACAGATTAGTATTCATATTTTTACTGTACTATTTAGTTTGTCGCTCATTTAGAATACGGTCATAATTCAACAAGATCGTGAAATAAATTGATGCCATCATAATGATCTTTGGGCAATACCATTCTGGCGAGTTCACGAGAATGTAATCCAACAATAATTCCTACAATGTAAGTACCTTAGAACTCTCTGCAGACTACCAGTGTCCTCTAAACTTGGACAGTCCGAAGATTTCGAAAGGAAACGCACACTGAAAGCTAAATCAGGTCTCGTTGCCATCATCAGGTATATTAACGCTCAGACAGCTTATCTGTAAGGAACGTCTGATCTTTTGTCACTTTCCCGTTTTGTTTACTGTTCTCAGGTGCTTTAGTCATTGGAGTAGACACTGGATTGCAATCTTGAAAACTAAACCTTTAGCATTTTCTTAACGTAAGCTTGCTGGCAAATCTTGACTGATATGTCGCTTCTGAACGTTCAATCTCGAGACCAAGAAAATACGATGCTTTCTTAGCGGTGACTTTGAATTCTGCTTCCTAACCCTTTTACAAAGTGATCAGCTTTTTGCTGATGAGAACTCATCACCAGACCATCTACGTAGAAGGTTACCATTGTGTGTCTCCCTTTTGCCTAATATGTAAACAGGGGTCTGCTTCACTCATCTTGAAACCGGCCTGCCGAATCGCTTGGACCAACATCTCGGAGCTTGACGTAATCCGCAGACGGCGCTTCAGCCTACGTTCTCTACCTGGATTGTTTTTCTACCCCTCAGGTTGCTGCATAAGTATGGTTTCTTCTAGCTCACGATACAAAAAAGTGGTAGAGATCAAAGTGAAGCATTTATATATGTTCTTGGGTGGCAATACTGAGCATAGTACGGATGGCACTCACTTTGCGATTGGACTGAAGCTTTCAAAGTCTGCCGCTGGCTAAAACCTTTAATGACAAGCCTATTTTTGTATTTGTCAACACTATTATCTGGCTCATCGCCCTACATACCCATTTGTATGAGATGCTTTACTTCCTTCAGCTAGAGTGGTCATTTCTTTCAGCGACTGTAACTCGTGATCCATGGCCTTCTTCCAAAGGTAACCTTTTTCTACATTGATTGCCACAAAGTCTACAAAGTCCTCCTAATTTTTGAAATTTGTAAACTGGAGCGATCTCTCTAATTTTTGAAGAGGATCTCGAGCGGTTTATCATAATCCTCTGGAGGGTCATAATCACTATCTGAAAAAACCTCTTCTTCGGGCGACTCTGACTGATCTGTTTCCGACAAAATATCACCGTTTTGTGTACTTTTCTTTCCCTCATTTAGACGCTCTATATCTTATTTCATTGGTAATTTTACGTATTCCTAACACTGGAATTTTATTGAATGTAACGTCTCTACACAGAAGCATCCTGTTATCTTCTTTTATCCAGACCATATACCTTTCATCACCGATAACACAGGCGATACTTTTTTTTAAAAATTGCCACGTACCTTTTCTTTCCAGGTGATTCACTATATCTACTTTGACTTTTTGTGGCTGAATTTCTTTTATATAAAGTTCCACCAGTAAAGCGCTTTCCTCGACGTATTACTTTACCATTATTTAAAAACTAACATTCTGTGGAGTTTGATTTGAATAGACTATTGGGATTTCTGTCATGAGCAGCGAGCACTGAGAATAAATTTTTGGATAGCCCAGGAACATACCAAACATCTGATAGCACTATCTTCTGGTGTAGCCAAAAATTTCCCTGCTTCTACTGCCGACAAAATTTATTTTCCTGCTCCTTTAACAGCAGATGGGGTCTTAAACTTATAAAATTCTGTAAAGTATTGCTGCTCCATTTTCAACCCACCAAGTAACTGAATCTCCCTCAACTGAGAAGAGAAGGCCTCTGCCTCTACTAAAAGCATGGAAGTGTCAGTAGCTGCTGCTGATCCTGACCTCTATGGTTTTTCATCGGTAGTCCACTATGGATATTGATATATCCAATGACCTTCTGACTTGAAGTAGTTACAGACATCACTTTTCTTAACTTTAGATTTAAAAGGCTTACCTTGGGTCTTCTTCCCAGTATGTTTTACCTATAATGCCCCTTGTACTACTGAGTTGCTGTCACCAACGTTCAGAACCCTCTTCTCCTAACCACACAACTGAATAACTAACTCATCAAAGATTTTCTTATCCCCACCTGTCAACATCATCCAACTTGATTGAAAAGAACTAAATCCACTAGGTAAGATATTTAAAATCTTACCTATCATTAGATCAGGTAAAGGATTTTCTTTTCTTTCTTTCAATCCATTGTTCATCTCATGCCACATGCTTTTTAATTTGGCAATATGGGTTGACACAACATCTGCTGATGTTCAACCGAGCAGATATTAAAAAGTTGGTCTTTTGATGTTGCCTCATAGTGAGCTTGTAACGCTTCCTAAGCTTCATGGGCAGTTTTCTGGTCAATGATTTTCCGATATACTGAGTCTGTTGCAGCACTGGTAATCATGGATTTTGCGTAGCTGTTAGCCTTACAGAAAAGATCACTCTGTTCTTTGTTTCTAGACATCAGTTTCTGCAACTGAACTTTCCAATGCAACTGGTTTTGTAAGATTTCCATCAATTACATTCAGGGCACCTTCATGATAATAAAGGTCTCTGATCTTTCTTTTCCACATAGGCCAATGTTTCACTACTCAACTGCCTTATATGCTTTGAAAAGTCCATCATATTTATTTACAAACATTATGTCACAAAAACTAGCACAAGCACACTGGGTCGTAACTTATTGTGGTTGTTTATAAATAAATTACTCAATTTAGACTATTATTAAAAAGAAAAGCTTTATTACTTTAGAAAAGAATGTTTACATATTAAAATGCCAACAACTGAACTGACAGAAAAATTATTCAGGTTAGCCAACTTAAATCTATGAATAAAAAAGGAAACACTGCAACAGTAACACCAATACAATCTTCTCTACCTAATCACTTAGAATTGTCTGTATTCCATCACCTAAAAGGTAAATGCAGTGATCAACAGAATACAAAAAATCAAATTTCAACTAATATAAAATATTTATTTCTTTAACATGTATTGTACAATCTTTGATGAGCTAATCAAAGTAAAGCTAATATCTATGTATATAGACGAATCATTTAACGATTAGCTTTAATAAAATTGATCAATCCATTAGTAGAGGCATCATGAGATGAAACAGGATTGCTATCTTGTAGTTCTGGTTCGATTGCTTTTGCAAGTTGTTTTCCCAGCTCGACACCCCACTGATCAAATGAGTTTATATCCCAAATAACTCCTTGAGTAAAAATCTTATGCTCATATAATGCTAAAAATTAGTACAATTATAATCTTAGTATCAAGTAACATGATAATATCGATAATGATGACCACTGCACAGTTAAAAATGATTAGCTTTTATGACCTGCTGCTAAAGTTATATTTATTTTATACTAAGTGAGCACACGTGATGTAACTAATCATAAGTACTTTACTGATAACAATGATTACGTAATAGAATTCACTCATTAATGTTAACATG